>CAUYLG010044387.1:0-31941 GCA_963573385.1 Cacajao melanocephalus | reverse complement strand
TCTGTTCCATTGGTCTATGTCTCTGTTTTGGTACCAGTACCATGCTGTTTTGATTACTGTGGCCTTTTAGTATAGTTTGAAGTCAGGCATGATGCCTCCAGCTTTGTTCTTTTTGCTTAGGATTGTCTTGGCTATGTGGGCTCTCTTTTGGTTCCATATGAAGTTTAAGGTGTTTTTTTCCAGTTCTGTGAAGAAGGTCATTTGCAGCTTGATGGGGATAGCATTGAATCTATAAATTACTTTGGGCAGTATGACCATTTTCATGATGTTGATTCTTTCCAACCATGAGCATGGAATGTTTTTCCATCTGTTTGTGTCCTCTCTGATTTCCTTGAGCAGTGTTTTGACGTTCTCCTTGAAGAGGTCCTTTACATCCTTTGTTAGTTGTATTCCTAGGTATTTTATTCTCTTTGTAGCAATTGTGAATGGCAGTTTGTTTTTTATTTGGCTCTCTTTAAGTCTGTTCTTGGTGTATAGGAATGCTTGTGATTTTTGCACATTGATTTTGTATCCTGAGACTTTGGTGAAGTTGCTTATCAGTTTAAGGAGATTTTGAACTGAGATGATGAGATCTTCTAAATTTACAATCATGTCATCTGCAAATAGAGAAATTTGACTTCCTCTTTTCTTAATTGAATACCCTTTATTTCTTTTTCTTGCCTGATGGCTCTGGCTAGAACTTTCAATACTATATTGAATAGGAGTGGTGAGAGAAGGAACCTTGTCTTGTGCCAGATTCAAAGGGAATGCTTCCAGTTTTTGCCCATTCAGTATGATATTGGCTGTGGGTTTGTTGTAAATAGCTTTTATTATTTTGTGATACATTCCATCAATACCTAGTTTATTGAGAGTTTTTAGCACAAAGGGCTGTCGAATTTTGTGGAAGGCCTTCTCTGCATCTATTGAGATAATTATGCAGTTTTTGTCTTTGGTTCTGTTTATGAGGTGGATTACGTTTATGGACTTGGGTATGTTGAACTAACCTTGCATCCCGGGGATGAAGCCTGCTTGATTGTAATGAAATAGCTTTTTGATTTGCTGTTGCATCCTGTTTGCCAGTATTTTATTGAAGATTTTTGCATCAATGTTCATCATGGATATTGACCTGAAGTTTTCTTTTTTTGTTGTGTCTGCCCGGTTTTGGTGTTAGGATGATGTTGGTCTCATGAAATGAGTTGGGGAGAATTTCCTCTTTTTGTATTGTTAGGAATAGTTTCAGAAGGAATTGTTCCAGCCCCTCTTTTTAAGTCTCGTAGAATTCGGCTGTAAACCCATCTGGACCTGGGCTTTTGTTAGTTGGTAGGCTATTAATTGCTGCCTCAACTTCAGCCCTTGTTATTGGTCTATTCAGGGTTTCCACTTCTTTCTGGTGTAGTCTTGGGAGAGTGCAAGTGTCCAGGAATTTATCCATTTCTTCCAGATTTACTGGTTTGTGTGTGTAGAGTTGTTGTAGTAATCTCTGATGGTAGTTTGTATTTCTGTGGAGTCAGTAGTGATGTCCCCTTTATAGTTTTTTATTGTAGTTATTTGATTCTTCTCTCTTTTCTTTTTTATTAGTCTGGCTATCAGTCTTTCTATTTTGTTGATCTTTCATAAAACCAGCTCCTGGATTTATTGATTTTTTGAAGGATTTTTTGTGTCTCTATCTCCTTCAGTTCTGCTATGATCTTAGTTATTTCTTGTCTTCTGCTAGTTTTTGAGTATTTTTTGATCTGGCTCCTCTAGCTCTTTCAATTTTGATGATACAGTGGCAGTTTTAGACCTTTCCTTGCTCCTCATGTGTGCATTTATTGCTATGAATTTCCCTCTAGACACTGCTTTAAATGTGTCCTTGAGATTCTGGTATGTTGTGTCTTCATTCTCATTGGTTTTGAAGAACATCTTTACTTCTGCCTTCATTTCATTGTTTATCCATTGGTCATTCAGGAGCAAGTTGTTCATTTTCCATGAAATTGTGTGGTTTTGAGTTAGTTTCTTAATCCTTAGTTCTAATTTGATTGCACTGTGGTCTGAGAGACTGTTTATTATGATTTCCATTCTTTTGCATTTGCTGAGGAGTGATTTACTTCCAATTATGTGGTCGATTTTAGAGTAGGTGTGATGTGGTACTGAGAAGAATGTATATTTTGTGAATTTGGGGTTGAGAGTCCTGTAAATGTCTATTAAGTTTGCTTGGTCCAGATCTATGTTCAAGTCCTGAATATCCTTGTTGATTTTCTGTCTCGTTGATCTGTCTAATATTGACAGTGTAGTGTTAAAGTCTCCCACTATTTGGAATAGTTACCTCTTCTTGTTGTATTGATCCTTTTAACATTATGTAATGCCCTTCTTTGTCTCTTTTTTATTGGTTTAAAGTCCATTTTATCAGGGGCTAGGATTGCCACTCCTGCTTTTTTTGCTCTCCATTTGCTTGGAAAATCTTTTTCCATCCCTTTATTTTGAGTCTGTGTTTGTCTGCACATGAGGTAGGTCTCCTGAATACAGCACACCGATGGTTCTTGGCTTTTTATCCAATTTGCCTGTCTGTGTCTTTTGATTGGGACATTTAGTTCATTTACATTTAATGTTAATATTGTTATGTGTGAATTTGATCCTGCCATTTTATTACTGGTTGGTTGTTTTGCCCTTTGGTTGGTATAATTTCTTCATTGCATCATTGGGCTTTACCATTTGGTTCTTTTTTGCAGTGGCTGGTACTGGTTTTTCCTTTCTGTGTTTAGTGTATCCTTCAGGAGCTCTTGTAGGGCAGGTCAGGTAGTGACAAAATCTCTCAGCAACTGCTTGTCTGTAAAGGATTTTATTTCTCCAACACTTATGAAGCTTAGTTTGGCTGGATATGAAATTCTTGGTTGTAAGTTATTTTCTTTAAGGATGTTGAATAATGGACCCACTCTCTTCTGGCTTGCAGGGTGTCTGCTGAGAGATCCACTGTGAGTCTGATGTGCTTCTATTTGTGGGTGACCCAACCTTTCTCTCTGGCTGCCCTTAGCATTTTTTCCTACATTTCAACCCTGGTGAATCTGACAATTATGTACCTTGGGGTTGCTCTTCTAGAGGAGTATTGTTGTGGTGTTCTCTGTATTTCCTGCATTTGAATGTTGGCCTGCCTTGCTAGGTTGGGGAAGTTCTCCTGGATAATATTGTGAAGAGTGTTTTCCAGCTTGGATTCATTCTCCCTGTCATCTTCTGGTACACCAATCAAGCATAGATTAGGTGTTTTCACATAATCCCATATTTCTTGAAGGCTTTGTTCATTTCTTTTCACTCTGTTCTCTTTTCTTGCCTTCTCGTTTATTTCATTGAGTTGATCTTCAATCTCTGATATCCTTTCTTTTGCTTGATTGAAACTTGTGTATGCTTCTCGAAGTTCTTGTGCTGTGTTTTTCAGCTCCATCAAGTCATTTATGTTCTTCTCTAAGCTGGTTATTCTGGTTAGCATTTCTTCTAACCTTTTTCAAGGTTTTTAGTTTCTTTGCATTGGGATAGAACATGTTCCTTTAACTCAGAGAAGTTTGTTATTACCTGCCTTCTGAAGCCTGCTTCTGTCAATTCATCAAATTCATTCTCCGTCCAGCTTTGTTGCTGGTGAGGAGCTGTGATCTCCTGGTGGGGGAGAGGCATTCTGGTTTTTGGTGATTTCATTCTTCTTCGGCTGGTTTCTTCTCATCTCCTTGAATTTATATAGTTTTGATCTCAGGTAGCTACTTGGGGAGGCAGCCTGTCCTTTGTCTGCCTGCAGAGGCACTGCTGGGTTGCCATGGATTCAGTGGAGCTGCTGCATCTTTTATTTACTCAGGAAAATTAGGCCAGGTTCTGCAATAGCGGCTTCCCTTCCACTTGCCAAATTCAATCGTTCCTGGTTGCTTTCCAACTGATGTTCTGGGTGTGAAACTCTGGAGTGAGAGTTTTTTAACCTGCTGGGCTTTGTGCGCAGGAGACGCATCCTGCCGTATGGGCTGTTTACCTGTTTTCAGTTCCCCTTCTTTCCAGGATGTGGGTGGCTCCATCCAGCTGGCTTTCTGGCTTTTGCATCAGCCAGTGCTTCCACCGAGATCTATGCTGACAGCCCCAGTGCCGCCAGCCGAAGTTGCTGTTCTGTCGTGTTCAGGCAGCTTGCTGAGGCTTTTCAGCCTGGTGAAGATCTCCTGTTATGTGGGTTGTAGAGGTCTTGGTTGGAGCACTGTATCCGAACCAAAGTCCCAGAGGGGGAGATCCCCTGGTCCTCCGATTGGTTGAACACACCACCTGGGTGGGCCAGTGCCCTGCCTTGCCCCAACTTGCCCTATTTGGTTTATACTCACTGTCCAACCAGTCCCACGAAATGAACCTGGCACCTTGTTTGGAATTGTGGAGACCACTTGGCATCTGTGTCTCTCTCGCTGAGAGCTGCTTTCCGGAGCTGCCTCTTATTCAACCATCTTGAGATTCCCCCTTCATTCCTTTTTATAAGACCCTCTTCCATCAGTGTCCTTGTCTTACACACTCTCCTGGTTTCCTCCCTGCCTTTTTGGATATTCTTCTTCAGCTTCTGTTCTTGCTCCTTTTTCTTTAACTAAACTTCAATTGTTGGAGTTCATTAATGTCTGTTCTGGGCCTTTTTTTTCTGGCACCTGGCTCCAATTATCATCCATATGCTGATGATTGTCAAATTTATAACTCTACCTGTATCTGTTAGAAATGGTTTTTTTCTGCAATTAATATAAAACAGAGTAGCTGAAAAATATATAATTTTATTTTGTTTTTCATAATATTAGGAGGTAGCTTTTGTTGGCATGTTTTAGTTGTTCAATGACATCTTGGCTGAAGTGTCTGTGATTCTCTTGCCTGTTCTCTGATGGCAGCAATATGGCTGCAAAAGCTCCAGCTGTCACATCCATATTCAAAGAGATAGAATAAAGCAGAGGTGAGACAGTATATATAGCAGGAAAAAAAAAAAGCTTTCCTAACAATTCCTTGACAAACTCATGCTTATGTCACATTGGCCAGATCTTTGTTCCACAGCTATCCTCATATGCAAAAAAGATAAGGAAACTGAAAATGTTGCTTATCCAGCCTCTACAGGAGAGGCTGACAAAATGAAAAAGAGTTGGGAATGGGTGTTGGGCAAGCCCATTACAGTTCTTCCACACCATGCTAGACCTTTCTTCTGAGCTCCCAACTGCCTCTCGGCATCTCCGCTTAGAAAGCACCTCAGAATCAACATACCAGAAACTTATCATGTTTTCTCTAAATCTGGTCCTCCACCAGTACTGTCTTAAGAATATGGCATTGCTATTTGCCCAGCTACAAAAGTGGAGAACCAGGATTGTTGGCCTCGACAGTTCCCTCTCTGTTGTCCAATGCATGATGAAACACACACACACCTCCTACATCGCCAAGTCCTATCAGTTTAGACTTGTATATATTTCTCAAATCCCTTTACTTGTCTCTGTTTCAGCCACTACCATTTCATCCATACTGAAACAATCTCTTTCCTGGACAGCATCCTCTCCTGTCTTCCTCTATCCAGTCCTTAAAGTAATATTTTTAGAAACAACTTAGATCAAAATCCTTCTCTGATTATGACTTTTAATGACTCTTAAATGATTCTGTGTAAGAGCCTCAACCTGCAGCTGTCCACCTTTCAGGCCTCATCTCTCACCTCCTTCGCCTTGCTTCCTGAGCCCCTATCACATTGGCCCTCCTGGAATGCACCTTTCTTCTTCATACTTCAGAATTTTATCTTCCCTGATTTTTTTTAAAGATCCGAAACACCCGCTTCTTTCAAGGATTTGATTCCTACTTATCCTTCACATCTCAGCTCAAATGTGATTTTCTTAAAGCAGAGATTTTCAAGCCTTAGACAAAATAATGTCCTCCCATTAAAATCACTCAAAGTTTTTAGCTCTTTTCTTTCATGGCTTGCATTATAATTTGTAATTATATATTTATTTGCACTGAAATGTAAGCCCTTTGAGAGGAGAGATCATGTCATTTATCTTTTTTGTTACTTTAGTGCCTGGCCAGTTCTAGTTGCATAGTGGGAATTAATATATATTTGTTGAATATAGTAAATATTGACACCGAATTGTGTTTATATGTTGGCAAATTTTAATCAAATAAAAGAAAGTACTTATTGATTTCTTACTGTGTACCCAGTGCTGTGATAAGTACAGATAAAAAGAATACTGATAAATTTGAAATGAAAGGATTTGCTAACCTTTTGTAAGAAATAATTTCAAATAAATGCTTTTTGAAAGTCTCTGATACTTAATCCCATATTTTCATCTAATCCTGCTGCCCATGCCATCTGGAACATTGGGGATAATTCATTGAAGACCAGTATAGTCACAATGACTGCTTCTGCCAAAAGCCAGAGAGAGTTTATGCAACTGCTCTAAATCTCTTACAGCCCTGGCACTTGGGTAGTTTCCACGAAACCCATTATGTCCAATTTTCAGATCTTATAAATTCTCACTCTACCCCAACATTTCTGTCTTTTCCAGAGCTAGAACTGATCCCCTACTTCTTTTACCAAACCAATTTCATCTCAGCATGACAGTTGTAGACACGACTTTAAGGAAACACCAGTAAATAAAACTGAAATAAACTCTTCCTGCTCCTTTCTGCTTGAGATTATTGCTTATATGTCAAAAAAAAAACTGAACTTCAGATTAATAAATAATCCTAATATAGACTTCTGTACCCTCCATTCATTCCAACCATCATTTATTCCTCGAGATGAAGGTTCACCTTATCTTTCCCAGAGTATATAGAGTATGATCTGCCAGCCAAAATACCACCAACTGGCTACAGAAACCACTGAAAGAAAGAATGAGTGAGGGGTCCATTTTAAGTTAAAGTGTTTATAGTAGCAGGTATGCACATTTTCTGCCTCATGATTTCCATTGTTTTATTTGCACAATTTGTAGGGCAAGTGGGAAATTTTGTTACCTATATATGATGTGTAGTGATTAAGTCAGGTTATTTAGAATATCCATTACCCAAGTACAATACATTTTTGTTAGCTATAGTCACCCTACTGTGCTATAAAATTTGAATTTATTCCTTCTATCTTACTGTATGTTTGTATCCTTTAATCCACTTCTCTTCATCCTCCCCATTCTCCCCTACTCACCCTTCCCATCCTGTGTCTTTCCACTCTCCACATCCATGTGATCAAATGTTTTAGCTCTTATATATAAATGAGAGTATACAATATTTGTCTTTTTGTGCTGGGCTTATTTTATTTAAAATAATGACCTCCAGTTCCACCCACATTTCTATAGATGACATTATTTTATTCTTTTTTATGACTGAATGGTATTCCATTGTGTATCTACGTCATCTATGTCATATTTTCTTTATCCAGTCATATGTTGGTGTACACTTAAGTTGATTCCATATCTGTGCTATTATGAATAGTGCTGCAATAAACACGTGAATGCAGCTATACCTTTGATATATTGATCTTTTCCTTTCAGTAGATACCCAGTAGTGAGGTTGCTGGATCAAATGGTAATTCTATTTTTAGTTTTTTGAGAAAGCTCCATACTATTTCCCATACTGGCTGTATTAGTTTACATTCTCACCAACAGTGCATAAGAATTTCCTCTTCTCTGAATCTTTGCCAATATCTGTTTGTTGTTGTTGTTTGTTTGTCTTTTTCATTATAGCCACTCTGACTGGGGTCAGATGTTATCTCATCGTGGTTTTGATTTGCATTTCTATGATTAGATTTATACTTCTTTTCTTTAGCCAGAGCAGCTCCATCTTTATGAATGGCCATGAAGCTCTGTAACAAGTTTTTTTGGGGAAAGTGAACAGGTTTGGTTATGATATAAAGAATGACCACACAAATTTGTAATGCTGGGGCTGGGCTGGCTAGTTCCTACTGCTTCACGCACCCCAAATCTCCACATGCCTCTCCAGGTACACCCCGCCTTCACCCTGTCCTTTTCTCCAGAGGCTGAGATGATACATAACCGGCTCCTGAGCCTTTTGGCTTCTTTTGGATTCTGGCAATAATAGCCTGGATAGAAGATTGGAAAAAGCCAGGACAGTCCTGGTACACATTTCCCTCATTTCTTCCTCAACATTCAAACAGTGGCGTTTGCAACAACAACAACAAAAATCCAGAATGTACCAGCTGCTCTTCTTCATCAAGCGGAAACATGTGGCTAACTGGAGAGAGGCAGGGATGCTGCTCCCAGCACTACTGCTAGACTTCATCTGTTTCATCTCTGTGCTGGTTGTGTGATCTGCATTAGGAAAGCAGCATTCTTCCCTTCCTTCTCATTGAATGTCTGTCGTAGTAGATCCCAAAAGCCAGTCCCACCCAGGATAAATAATTTGAAAGTGTTTTCTTTTTCCATTATAAATACAGATTCTCAAGTAGTCCTGGATAGCAGACTGTGGTCCGGTGGGTCTTTGATGAGGCCCTGAAGTCACTACTTTTCTAAGTACCTCTAAGTCTAGAAAAGAATGGAAGCCATTGATCTGTATCTATGTCCCATTTCTTCAACCTCTTTCTCTTTCTTTGTATTACATTTTTGTAAAGGGATTTATATGGAACTTCTATAAGGTTGTGGATTTTCACCGTATCCTTATTATCATATAGTCATTTCCCTGTCACTTCTATCAGATCAGTTTCCTTTGAAGAAAGTAAATCTTTCCAATTACATGATACGTCGTTACTTCAAAAATTCCATGCTATGAGCATGCTTATACAGGCAATTTAAATCAAAACATTAAGCTCACTTCTAAGTGTTTGTATAAAAGATATACTCTCCATGCAATAGATGTAATATCTGAGAACACAGGGATTCTCGTCAATCTTGTTCCTTAATATTTTCTTCCATTCTCTTCTCA
Organism: Cacajao melanocephalus; assembly: GCA_963573385.1. NCBI lineage: Eukaryota > Metazoa > Chordata > Mammalia > Primates > Pitheciidae > Cacajao > Cacajao melanocephalus. Next base: position 23,091 of record CAUYLG010044387.1, on the reverse strand, counting down.
CGGTTCTTTCCCTTCCTACCATACCTGTTGTCCTCCAATTGTCTGGAATTTCAGTTTTGTCTCCTTTTAATTCTCAAGATAAGTTTAACTCCCTCAGCACATGTTTTCCTCCAACCTATTATTTTTTAATTTTTATAGAAAATAATCTGCCACTTCATTCTTGTATCCTTAAATCTTCCATTTCTTCCAAAGTTAACTTTACGCCAAAAGAAACAATACTGTAACCTTTTCAAAAAAATTCAAGCTTTTTAATGACTTTGAAACCGCATCTTTCATTTCTACATGATTCAATAAAATTAGACAGCAATTTCATGAATCTCATCAAATTTACCATTAAGCCTTTGAGACCTGTCCCTATAAGATGGCACATATAACTAGCTCACTTATTTTATTCCTTAGTCCCTGAACTGTCAGACAACTGCTTGACTATGTCTACAAACTGCCTGCCTCCACCAGGCTCCTGCTCAGAGAGCACAGCTTGAGAACATGACCCTTAAGTCTGGTGTCCTATCAGTGTTTGATTTCTGTTACACTCTAATCTAGGCAACTGTGAGCAACTACTCCTATTATTTCCCAAAATCCAGTCTCATATTTTCCTGTAATAATAAAAGGTACAATTTTAGCTAAGTACATGGCTACTCAAAATGAAGACTACATTTGCTCTTGGGTGTAGCCATGTGAATAAATTCTAGTGATCTTGGAGAAGGAGCATGTTTTTCTTCAGTTCCTCTTTGCCTTTGTGGGACTTTGCTGAAAGTAGCAGCTGGTTGGATTGTGGATATAACGGCAGGTGGTCTACCTTGGACCATGAGGACATGGGAAACATCCTAGGGCAAACAGTGGTTGGCTGTGGAAGACCTGGGCCTCTAAGCACTTAAGAAAAAGAATCACCATGCCAGCCTAAACCACTTATTCTCAAATGTTGTGTACATTTGAGAAAAACACACCATTTGGTATAAAACATGATAATTTGGGGTTTGTATCACTCTCAGCCAAATTTAATCCTAAACGATTCAAATTTGTTATCTGGCTGTGGGGTTCCACAAGTAAATACACCCAAAATGAGCCATTGACTTGGTGGATTTGGTAGGGTTGTAGGTGGTTTGAAATATTGCAAAACACTTGATTAAATCATTTCTACCGGCACTTTGGAAGGAAAACCATGATCTGATTGAAGCTTCAGGGAAAATTCAGGATGTTGGTGTGTGTTGGCCACTTTATGCTACTTTCAGCAAAGTCTCAGCAGGGAAAGATAAACTCAGGCCAGAAATAGTTTATCTGCAAGTAGAAGTAGAAAAGAATATTCTTGGCTCATGGCCTAAAAATTACTGAATACCCAGTAATTTGGGGTCTTGCAGAGATGAAAAATCTAATTGCATTTGTATCCTAAATGGACTGGTAATAAGCAATGACTGTCTAGCTGCAGATAGGACTCTGTCCCAACATAGTCTTCAAGCATCTTCTAATCATTGTTCTCTGCAAGACAGTGGGAGCCAGCTTCAAGACAAATATCAATTCAAGGAAGTTGTTTTCAGATGGCTCTAAGGGAGCCATAATTTAGGTGTGAGAAAAGAAAGTAATCACAGTGGAATGTAAAAGTCCAAAGCTTTTGTACTTAAAAACTATTTCAAGACCAGATTTTGGCTAGGGTGAGCCACACATGCAACAGATTGGGCACAAACTGATCACCAGGAGGGGATAATATAGCCAAAGAAACCACAAACTCAGTCTGCAAAAGTCTGGTCAGCCTCTGTAGTTAATCCCTGGGCTCCAAAACCTGTGCCAGCAGGAAACAGGATAGAAAAACTGTGAATCCCCCAGAAAGGCATTGCTCCAAGTGCCCACCTCAGATGTGGTCACAAAAAAAAAAAAAAAAGAAAATGGAGAGAGGAGAAGGTCTCGGAGTGCAGAAGAAGGGACTTTAGAGGACAAAGGTCCAAGAAGATATTTCCAGAGACCAGAAGAGAAGACAACTGGGGATGCCAGCCATAGCATCTTCTTTATAATTTGCCCAGAGGGACTTCATTATTGATGCAGGTTTAGTGATGGTAGTGTTTCCCATTTTTCCATTGTCTTTTTTTTTCTAAATTGCTTCTTTCTTTTTCTTTTTCTTTCTTTCTTTCTTTCTCTTTCTTTCTTCCTTTCTTTCTTTCTTCTTTCTTTCTTTTCTTACTTTCTTTCTCTTTCTTTCTTTTAACTGTAGTGATTCTGTTTATACTGCATAATTGTATATTGGGTGTGGAAGTAGAGAGAGCAGGAAAGATAAATAACTAGCAAAGGTGTAATTACATAGAGTTCTTAATTTGTTTTAACTTCTGAACTTTTCAAAGAAATGTACTATGTCAAACATACCTATTGTTCTTTTATAAAGTATCAGTAGAACCCTTGGATTTTTTTTCTCATTCTATAGATGGCAAGTTAATTATGTGTGATAGGGTAACCTTACTACTGTAAATGCAAAACAAAATGAGCAGAAAAGCAAAAACGTTCATGAAGTTAAAAGTTGTGCATTATATTATACTTTAAATGACCTCCTGCTGGTTTTGAAGGAAAACATCAAACTTTATTCTCCCTTGGTATTAGCTTGAATTTCCTTTTCAGGCTTCTCAAACACACAATAAGCTTTTGATTATCAAGATTTCAAGTGCTCTACTAGACAGCCAATGTGTATTTATGAATGGAATTACTAAAAAAGCAACTTGACTCCATCTAGGGAATGGTTTTAGTGAACCTAAGCGATTCTCTGTGACTATAGAGGAAACTGAAAAAAACTCTTTGGCCTTATTTTCACAATTGTTTTAGTACCTCCAGGGAAATGCACAGAAGTGTAGCAGAGAGGCATATATTATACATTTCTTGTTTGTTTATTTATACCCCAACTTGTCCCAGAAAGGATTTAAGATGGCTTATGAAGAGGCATATAGTAACACAAATTCACAAGAGGTGAGAAGATTGAGGCAAAACAAAAGTGTAAGGAAGTAAAATGTTACCAGGCATCAGTTTAGTATATTAAAAGTACAGTATGAAATCATATACATTTGCCAAAAGTGGGCCACCAATTTTACAGCTTAAAGAAGAAGATACTGTTAATTATGCTTTTTATAGTCTTCATAAGATAAAAACCAACCAGTAGCTCTAAAGGAGCATCACTGTTTTGAACAGACTTGTTTCCTCTGGGTCCTCGTGGAATGAATTGTGTCCTTAATTAGCTTTATAGCAAATACTTATTTTATAACTTTATAACATCCCCCATTATAAGCTGATAATCATTCTAAGGTCATTTAAGTTAAAGTAGTTATCACATGGTGGGTGGGGGTGGCAAAAGGCAATATTTTGGGATCCAGATATACATACCTCCTATTAATTGACTTAATCCAAGGATAAATTCTGAAATTCCTAGAAGCATGGAAGAACTATGTGTCTTTGTGGTAATTATTTTCTTCCTTCACATTTATTGAATACCTATCAAGTGCAATGCACAATGCTAAGCTCAAGGGTTTTTACAGTGTAGTCTTAGTATCTGCCTTTATTGGTGAGGACAATGACAGATAATCTCAAAAACCAAAATATAATGATCAACTATTAATTATGATACATTGACTAATAGAAATATCTAGAAAGTCAGTGACAATTAAATGAAGACAAGAAACTGAGTAAGGAACAGGCACGGTGGTTCATGCCCGTAATCCCAGCACTTTGGGAGACCTAGGAGGGACAACTGCTTGAGGCCAGGAGTTTGAGACCAACTTGGACAACGTGGTGAAATCCCACCCTACAAAAGTACAAAAATTACCCAGGCATGGTGGTGTGTGCCTGTAGTCCCAGCTACTCAGGAGGCTAAAGTGAGAGGATCACTTGAGCCCGGGAGGCAGAGGGAGCTGAGATCATGCCGCTGCATTCCAGCCTGGGTGGCAGAGTGAGACCCTATCTGAAAAAAGGAAAAAAAAAGTGAGTAGGATTTATCTGGCCATGGGTGGAGGTTGTGTTATCAAAGGGAAAAAAAGAGAATGATGGAAGTAGAGGAGGGAGGAGAGAAGTGAGGAAGCAGTCAGCAAAGCAAACACCACACACAAGGTAGAAGCATTTCGTACACTTGAGGATAGGAGGGGATGCCACAGTGGCTGGAAGTTTGAGGGAAAGGAGAAGAGGTTCAGAAATAGGGTTGGACAGACAGACAAAGGCTGGACCATGCCAGACCTTATAAGACAGGATGAGGATTTTAGCCTTTAACCTAGGAATGGCAAGAAGTCATTAAAGACTTTTAAACAGGGGGGTGGTCCAATCAGATTTGTTTTAAAAATTGCTCAGGGTAAGGTGTGGAAACTGGAAAGGTTAAGGTAGAAGTAAATGTGGAGCAGATTAGGAGGCTCTTGTGTTGCAAAAGATTCAGTGGCTAAGATTAGAGTGTTGTGGGGAATGATAAATGGAGAATGGATTTCAGAACTGTCTTGGGGTTCAAATCAACAAGACCAGTATCTTTGTCTTTCAGAGACTTAAATAGCTATTGATTGGTAGTGATATCGAGAATATATTTTCTAACAAGTCGTTAGGTACAGTCATTTTATATGTCAAGTTAAGTATAGGACTGTACATTGTAAAATCCAGCTGAGCTGAGGATAGAATGAATAAAAGTTCAACAGCCTTGGAGAGAGGCCATCTCATCTCCCCTTGAAGAGGAGTGGACAGGACTCAAGGCAGGGCCAAAATTCTCTTCAGGAAGTAATTATCTTAATCTACCTGATCTCACAGAACCAATAACAAAGACATCAGTGTCCTCTGCCATAGAGTGTGGGTGGTAAGAATTTTAACTGGACAATTTACAAAGCAGATTTTTCTACATTAACCACTAAAAATCTCTGTAAAGCACTTATGCCACATCCAATTTCTTCTGCACTCTGTGTAACTTCTCTTGCCCTTCAACAAAACAGGCAACACAATTTTGCCTCATTTTTCTAAATGAAGTGAGTTGCTACAAAGGACTATCAGGTTGAAGTGGAGGTGAGTCAACAAACAATAATGACTTTGGTTTTGGAGGAGCTGATCCTTAGCCCTTCCTTCCAGCAAAGCTAGAAAACAAGGTCAGTTGTCTATTAAAGAGCACACCTAAACTGTGATCCTAAAGTTGTGTCATCTGCACATGACAACTCCTTGTTCAGATTTGCCAGTAGTGATTTAAAAAGGGATACTAGAGCCTAGCCATGTATTAGCCCACTGAGAAGGTGCCCATTCTCAGTGTATCACTCAGTAGGGTATCTATGAAAATCAATTATCAAGAGTCTTCCTGGAGTTCATAGAGCTTAGAACACAGCTGGTACCTGTTCATAGAATCAAAAATTGTAGCATAGTCAAAACCTCTAGCTATACATGTGCTGCATGTAGAGTAACAGCTAACATCTACATAGCATTGACGTTTAAGGCACTGTTCTAAGAGCTTGATGTAGTTTCAAAACTAACTTATTTTACAAATGAGAAAACAAAAGCCTATGACAGGTGGGAGGTCACTGAGCTAGAATTGAACCAGACATTCTTCTCCAGTGTCTGTGCTTTTAAAGACTCTGCACTATTGCCTGGGCTTGCATGTGCAGGAAACTGTCATTAGTGTCTCTTACTTGGTTTTTCTATCTTTTGTTTTTCCTGGGAAAATCAGGTATACATCTTTTGGCAAAAAGAAATGCAATGATGATCTGTGGACTTTGGGTTCTGAGCACACATGGAGCTTTCATGCCACAGCTCATTCATATTCAAGCCAAGAAGCCATGGTAGATGAAGCCTGGTACCTGTCATGTTCTTTACTCTCTTGTGCCACCAAGTTTGCTGAAATTTAATATGACAGCACAGTCAGGGAGCTTAATGATATTTCTCATCTGCTTCAAAATTTGCTTTATTTAAACACCAAAGCAAACCACTCAGACACTGTCACAGGGAACTGTTTTCAATTGTTTTAGTATTAAGCAACTACAGCTCTTCCACCAGACTGTAAGGAAAGAAAGATACGATCCCTGTATTTAATAGATTTGTGTTCAAGTGGCACCTTTAGTGTGGTTCCTAAAGGTAACCCTAGGAAGGTCAGCTGGTGTTTAGAAGTCAATTGTTGGGTATCCTGGACCTGGCTTCCTATTTCTTTCCTGTTTCCCTGGAGACTATTGGCAGGGCGTGACTCAGCTTCCTTTCTCCAATGCATAAGTCTATCTGTATCCTTTCTTACTTCTGGTCCTTCCAGTCTCAGAGGTGGGCTCTGTAGGTGGGCCTCCAGAAGGTGGGCTTCCAGAAGGTGGGCTGAGGACCTGTAAGTGTAAGAATAAACAGATAAATGGGGCAGGAAGAATTCTTACACTTACAGGTCCTCAAGTGCACCTTAGTGTATAAAAGAAATAATTTGCTATAAAGGTGGGATTTCAAGAGTAGGAGAAATAGATATATTAAAATAAATGTAACTAGGTCTGTAGATTAACAAATTATGATGTTTGAGTAAATAAATAAAATATACACACATATATATGCCTATACAGCTAGATCACCATTATACCAATGTAGGTTCTTGGTTGCTAATAATGAAAACCGACTGGATAAGTTAAGCTGAAAAGAAATGTCTTGATAGGATTTTAGGTAGATCACACGTTTAATGAAAAACTTGTAAAACTGTCTTGGGACATACGGCCACCTAGTATAGTTTCGAAGGTTGTTTTCTGCCCAAAGGCATTTGACTGAGGGAATAATTAGGGGTTGAAATTAGGGGCCAGCCCAGCTTCATTTTACCAAGACATGTGTCCTGGTGTGTGCTACATCAACCCAGAGAAAAACATGCATTAAGTCTTCACAAAAAGCTCTATTTGTTAAGCTGTGTATTCAAGGGCCTATGAGCACCTGAAGGATGACTTTCTTTAATTTGCATAAGGATGTTGTCTTGGTTAGTCATGGCCTGGTCATAGAACTAACCTGGTTGGCCTGGAGCCCCTGACCCCAAATGCTGAATGTCACAGTAACACTTGAACCCAAGACAGAGCCACATCTACTGAAGTGAATTTAAAATTGTTCCTGCTTTATAAATTTCACTGACTCCACTGGACAGTGGGAGTGGAGTCATCAATTGGCCAAGCTGAGTTTACAACCCAATTGTATATACGGCCTAATTCTCTAGGATATGGGGAAGCAAGAATTTGGCTTTCTAACTTCTCAAAACACACAGTAGCATATTCCATGTATGTCAAAAATAACTTAGACACTAGAAAGCAAAAATTTAACCAGTTTGTTGATTTTTAAAAATTTTAAATAACTGGTTAATTTTTAAACAAATGTTCCATGCTTTAAAACAGAAGAGAAAAATTGATTTTTGTAAGATCTTAGGGCGATGAAGGACTTTAGAACAGAAAATAGAAAAAGAAACTACAAAGACAGAAATTGATACATGTAACACAAAATTAAAGCTTTTGCAACAGCTGGGTGCAGTTTCTCATGCCTGTAACCCCAGCACTTTGGAAGGCCGAGACAGGCAGATAACTTGAGGTCAGGAGTTCTAGAGACATAGTGAAAACCTGTCTCTACTAAAAATACAAAAAATAGCTGTACGTGGTGGCCAGCTACTTGAGAGGTTGAAGTACAAGAATTTCTTGAACCCAGGAGGTAGAGGCTGCAATGAGCAGAGATGGCGCCACTGCACTCCAGCCTGGGTGATAGAGTGAGACTCTTGACTAAAAAAAAAAAAAAAAAGAAAAAGAAAAAAAAAGCAACAACAGCAGCAACAACAAAAACTTTTTATCAAAGAAACCCTCAATTATAAGGTAAATGAAAAAAATGGAGAAAAGGAATAGCACATAAGATAAATAAAGTTCTAATAAGTTTATCATATAAACATTTTTCAAAAATCAGTATGAGACAATCCTGTTAAAGAAATAGATGAAGGACATAAGCAAAAAATTTACAAGAGAAATAAAGAAGGAATGTCAACAATGTATGGCCTTTCTGATTATTTACTTCATGCTCATGGATCCAGGCTTGCTGGGGCTGCAGCGCCAGGTCTACAAGAGGCTATCTGGAAGCACAGCCTGCCACACACAATGAGGTTGGAACTGCAGGGGGAAAAAAAAACGGAGAATTTGGAAAAGTCAAATCCAAGAGAAATGATACTGAGAAAGAATGAGAAAGTGAACAATCAGCAAAGGAGCGCAGTCAAGACCAAGTTAAAGGTTCAGGAGGCTCTCTCATTTCATTATTTCATTTAATCCTCAAACAATTGTAAGGCGAATGTTATCATACCTATTTTGCAGTGGAGGAAATAAAATCTTAGAAAGCTGAAAGAATTTGTTGATAAAGATACATGGAGCATGTGGAAGATTCAGAATTTGAATCTACTGATGTTCATGGTTTAGCACTGGTCTCCAACTTGCCAAAAATATTTATAATATTTACACTGTGATAGAACAAATAGAACTGTGACGTATGATTCACAATCATCATAGCCAATTTCGTGTACTATCATGTCTCAGCCAATTGCACTTAATTTCCTCCTGGAACTCGGGAGAATGATATTGTCACATGGGTGGGGCCTCAGAATGCTAAGGTGGGTGTGGGGGTGTTAGGATTTACCAGGCCTTGTTGAGTCCCCTGCTACTGTCCTGCCAGCCTCACACTTGGCTCAACCCTTTTTTCCTAAGGAACAACGGTATAGACAAAAAAACTCCTCCCTGGGCAGAAGTGCTTCCATAGAGATGCTAAGCTCATTCTTTGAGCCTCCCCCTCCTTCCAGCCTTCCCTTTCAGGCCACCCGCCCCTCTTCCTCACTCTTTGCAGCTGCAGAATCACCACTACATCTCCGCTCATTGTAAATGACCAGACTAGGCAAATAGGAAGACGAATGGTTAGTCAGGGAAATTTGGGCCACCATGATGGGAAAGGTGCAGAGGAAAACATTATGGCCAGAGTCCCTTTGAAACACACTGACAGTTGACAGATGAGCATCCATAAAATGACAAAGGCCTCCCTGTGTAAAGCCCTTTGCCACTAGCACTTCTCCCTGGGAAACTAACTGCCCTCAACTGTCAGTGAAAATATTATATATTTTTTTGCTGGTAATTATTCTCATGCCTGTTTCTCTAGCCACAGAATAGCCTGCATTTTGCATATGTGGTTATTCTCCATCCTGGAGGCTGCTGCACCCCCCGCCAAAACCCTCAAGCACCAGTCCTCTCAATCAGAAGTGATGACTTACCCTGTTGATTAAATGATTATAACCAGGATAGTGAACTGGAGCATGTAACTGTATAAAACCTATTTATGGTTTCCAGGAATACATATCGGGAGAATCCTAAGATTTTTTTAAGTGATGTTAGTGATTCCTCAAGGAGCCATGAACAGATCTGCACATATTCACAGAGTCTTGAGCCTGCAGCAAACAATGGGGACTAAAAAGGATGCTCTATGTGTCCTCAAAGAAGCGCTGCTGATGTGACTATGCAGTGTCTTATTCTGTTTATTTTGCCTGCCCTATTGCTTTCTGTGATAGAAAATATTAAAAAGGGATAGGGGAGGAAAGAAGATGGAGGGAACCTGAGGGGGTTGGAATGTTGTGACAAAATGTGGCAACTCTAAAATACGGGGATCTTCTTTTCTGCAACTTCCTTTATTTTGGGATTTCTCCCAGGAATTAGAAGGAGGTACTTTCCCCTCCTAGATGAAAACCTTGAATTCAGAGTCTCCCTTGATTTTTTTTTCCCTAGAGCAGAGCTATCCAATAGGATTTTCTGTGGTGATAGAAATGTTCCAGATATGTGCTGTCCAATTGTTCTCATGTGGCTATTGACACTTGAAATGTGACTAGAGTAACCAAGAAGCTGGACTTTAACTTTAATTTTCATTAAAATTGGATTTAAGTAAGTATACATGACTGGTGGTATGGGACAGTGATGCTGCAGGGCTGCCATCGTGACCACCTCAGTGCAGTCTGTGGAGTATTCGACCACTGTGGGTGTAAGTCTCAGAGGAGGAACTAAAAATTAGACACACATTTCAAATATAGATTCCTCTGAGATTCAGACCATTTCACACAGGGTTAAGCAGTGGTATGCCCTGCCAGAAACTCTCTAAATTTACTCCCTCTTCATATCCATGGGTCTTTCCTTTAGAGCCTGATTTTGGGATTTTCTACTTCAGCCTCCAGCTTGGGCTGAATTATATTTCATGTCTTTGCTTTGAAAAAGGGTGGATGCTTTGCTTTTTTGAACTTCAAGACCATTTCAAGCTTCAAATGATAATTTCCTCTTTGTTAGACACCTGATCTACCAACTAGGGCAGTGTTTTCTGGACTCTGAGCCCAGAAATCCCTGCCCAGCTTTTCCCCAGCTTTTTAGCTCAGCTTCTGTCTTGATCAATGGCACCTGCTGGCTTCTAGTTCCCTCATCTCTGATCTTCCAGTGTTTTCTTCCCAGCCCTTCCTGGCCTTGCTTTTTAGTTTTGAGCTTCCATCTGCATTTTTCTCCCTCACTCTACTATCTTTAGCTTGGCTCTTTTCATACCCTACAATTCCCGAGTCATGCACCCAGTAGGATTCCTTTCTTGGGTAGCTTCAGAGTTCAGGTTCATTTGGTATGTGGAAGAAAACTTCTTCATCACTTTCCAAATTCCTAGCATTGTTTATATACAAATCTTTACAACTTTTAAGTTGTGACTATATTTACATTTGCTTTCACTCTTTAAGTTGTTTTGTTTTGTTTTTTTCAGTCTACCATCCCTTTCTGGCAAAATGTTGCTTATATATTGCTTTATTCTACTGTTCTTGTTTGTTGTTATTTCTTTGTTTTATTGTTTCATCCCCCATACACACATACACACACACACACGCACTCACAACACAGACTTAGATTATAATAATTCACTAAGCCATAGTATCAACTCTGTTGGTAGAGGTTCTTTTAAATATGTGTGCCAGTATTTAGAGTCATTTATGAATATATTTTATACCGTCTTCCCCTCCTCCAAAATCCTCTCTTTCACTATCATTATTAAACAAACACAATAAGATATACAAAAGCATCTGTAACCTTTAAAGTGCCATGTAAATGTGAGTTTATGTCATTATTGTTTCAACAACACTCTTCGAGGACCACCCCTGGGTGATTATTTCAGAGTAGCATGGTGGCTACCTTCCCTGGAAGTTTCCTGCTGGCTGGCATGAACTGCAATTATCCATACATAACTCTGTTCCATTCCTACTGACTGGACCCGATGTAGAGAACTGGCTCATGCTGAACAAATAGCATTCTCCCTCCTAGGAATTTAATTTGGGATTGAAAGACAGGTGGTCAGTTTGAGCTTATTATGATGGAGGAAATGTAATTATGGGAGCCTCAGGGAAACTCTACTGCCTTACAAGTAGATCAAGAATGCAAAAAAAGTAACCAAACAGCTCGAACTAAACAAGCATAAAAAGGTGAAAATATAATATATATATAATATAATAACATAGCATAATGTAGTTAACTCCATGCTGTTCTTGGTCTAGTCAGCCATTGTATGAAGGCATGCTCATCATCACTAGGATAAAGAGTGTTGGAGGATCAATCAGAATTCATTATTACTTCTGGAAACACATTTCTTGTGACTAGCAGAGAGAACACAAGTTGTACGTGGTCATGGCCATTACCTTGTGAGCCACTTGTATGGTTGGCTTGTTTTTGTAATGTCAGGGCCTAGGGAACCCTAAGGGTCATCTCCATGAAATTGATTGACAGGTTTCCTTTTGTCAGGCATTATTACTCTCATACCTGGCAAAAATTTATATGAATTCCAATCAAGTCATCTTCAGTAAATGTTTATTTGGAATGTAGGTACATAGCTCCTGCAGTGTCTACCTCCATTTCTGTCAAATCAGTAGGTGTCCCCTCAGGCAGCACATACTGCTAGTGTGCATGGGATTGTGTGTGTGTGGTGGGTACCTGTGGAGTGAGGGAAGGAAGGAAGGAGTCTCAGGCCTGCAACTACAAGAGACAATGCTTGCCATCACAGTGTTCTCGTTTTCTCAACCAGTATGACTGTATCTTTGATGTCTCTGACTTGAAGTGACAACTCACGATATTCCCAATAATAATAATTATTATCTCTTGATTACCGTTTTCATACTTAAGCTGCAAAATATTATATTCTCTTTTACATATTTTATGTAGTCTACTGAGACCAAGGTTTCTGCTTCTTTGTCTAATTTGGGCTATACACATGCATACCAATGAGTTTTTTTCTTTGTTGCTACTCTTGAGAAAGACTTATTCCTCTTCTAAGACTAAATTCAATAAGAAGAAATAAAGAGCAGAAACAGACACTGTCCTTCTTTAATGTAAATCACGCTACAAAGCCTAATTTACATCAGGTAAGAAACATCCACTTATGCTTTAGGAAAGGAGCCAAGAGAGGTCTACCCATTTTAGAAAGGATAACCATCACTCAGACAGGTTGGATGTTGTGAACAGAGCTCCAGAGAAGAAATCATAGAACTTGGGTTTGGCCCTGAGGAAATTACCCATGAGTCCTAATCATACCACAGGAGGCAATTTCCTCATCAATGAATTTTTTTAACAGAGATAACAATATCTACTTTATATTTCTCAGAGTTAGTATAAAGGCCAAATAAGATAAGGTATGAAAGCATTTAGAAATAATAAAACATGGCAACAATGCAAGATAAGCATGTTATGACAAGCATGGTTTTAGACGATGGTAGACCAGGCCAATGCAAGGTATATATTTACGTCTGTGTGAGTTTTATTTGAGTCCAATGTTTTTTTAACCTCATATTTAAATGTTGATCTCACATCTCCTTTCATAAAACACATTTTTGGTCATTTTATCTATACAAAAAGAGAATTTTTCACCAAAAATTCAAGATAAAAAAGAAATTTGCAGCTAAAAGTCTATAGGGGTATAAAACTAAATGATTCCATTAACAAGAACTAAAAAGTCAGTCCATCACAAATGAAAAAGGCAAGTAAACATCACGTTTAAGGAAATCTAGTTAAGGAAATAAATTACTCTCTATTTCTCTTTTCCCCAGTGCCAGTTCTCATGCCTAGGTTTGTGAAACCAAGTGTTTGGAGATAAAGTTAATTCTAAATGTAGTTTCTCAACTATTTAAATAGCAAGTCTTTCTCACATGTTTACTTAAACTCACACAGAGCCGGATGAAGTCCAAACACTGAACACTTTATATACTGAAATTATGTAGTATCAGTGCAAATGAGAACCTACGTGATAAGAAACATCATGCTCAGACCCCATTCTCCTGTTCCAAATGGAATTTTTTAGAGACAAAATCCTTGAAGTGAGTAATTCAGAAAGTTAGATTTTAAACACCATAATGAAAAGCAAAGTTCACAAGCAGCCTCATATGCAATGTTGTATGGTAGAGGTTCTTCATTAGATCATGAAGCCATCAATTCATTATGCCCACTTTCTGTAAACTGTTTAACAAATATTTCACAAACATTTATGAAATATTTATTATATGCCAGTTGATATTTTAGGCATTTAGAGTACATATGTAAACAAAGAAAATATATTCAAAATTAGAAAGTAATAAATGGTTGTTTAATGAAATTTATGTGAAATATAGTATTTGGCTTATCTAAGTTGTTAAAATAGATAATAATTTCCATAATCTATAAAATAATAGTTATTGCTTATAAACCAATGTTCCATTTTAATGTATCAACAGGAAGAATTTTTTTTCTTTCTGAGTTCCTTTGACCTTGTAAAGCACACACAGTATTAATACCATATTAACAAAAGAAGTTTAGTTCAACAACATCCAACCCTCCTTCTTGTACATTGTGAGATACGATATTAGTAGTTGAAGATGAAAAATTAATAGGCATAACTTTGTGTATTTTGTTTCTCCTTCTAAGAAAATGGAAAGTGTAAATAAAATTGGAGACACGGCACAAATTAACATTCTTGTGAGTATTTCTCCAGCGGTCTTGGCAGCAGAGGAATAGAGTAGAAACAGCACTGGATTGAGAGACAGAGTCATGGGTTCTACTTCTTGCCTTGATGCAAATTTATACTCTGAGTGCATTAAATTCCCTACATTTAAGTTTCTGCATCTGCAAAATGAGAGCTGGATCATACTGATGTAAAAAGTCACTTTTAGATATAAAAATTCTCTAATTCTCAGTGGTAAAAATAAGGCAAGACATAGGTCAAAATGCAATTCTGGACATGAAGAAAAAAATGTAAACAAATATACTATTAAATACTAATATGAAAAATCAATGAAGCAAAAGGCAAATTTTTAACTACATATAGATTAAAACTGTAAAAACAGTGAGTTACATTTAATTCCCAAGACCACAGTGGAAGGAAATAAAGATGTGAATACTAATATAAAGTTAAACGGCAGCCTTTGCATTCCCACCTGCAAGAGCTAATGAGATGTCCCATACTCCTGTTTTTCTCTCCTCTCATAACAGTGCCCTAAGTAAAGTTTTTCCTTTACCTTTACATGTGCTACTCTGTGCCCCAAGGCCAGATTGCCTATGAGAATGCGTAATGCCTGTGTCTACGTCAATGGCAACCACAATCACCACCTTACGTACTCAGCTGGTCCAACCTCTTAGCCAATGCTTATTTCCAGATCCATCACCACCAATTTTAACATTTTGGTGGCCCCACCTCATGGAGGTGGGAAAGGGGTTCCTCAAAGGCTTTTATTCTGTGCCTTACTTCTTTTTTTTCTTACAGGTCTCTCAATTAATTTAATTCCTTCATTCAGTAAATTTTTAATTCATTGTATATTATGTGGCAAACACTGTCTAAAAAACCAGAAACACAAAGGTATTCATGGTAGACAATGTGGTAGGCATAGAACATGTAATTACAAGCATTTGCTAAAATATAATTTCTAAGGCTCTGTAAGAAGCATGGTGAATTTCCCCCAGGCTAGTTTGGAAGCCATTTGAATGGCAACAATCAATTATGAAATTGCAAGTATCTTCCCAGGGGCAAACTCAAGCTTGCATGCACACATGTCAACCCTGTTCCAACTCCCCAAAAAGCTTTCTGCCAGTCTAGGAACTATTTTTATCCCCTTTGCTCAAGGGTCTTAATATTAATTAATTAGTTAATATTAATACTTAATTCTGGGTCCAGACTGTCAGTTCCAAAGTTGTCCTTACCATACCAAGTTCCTTCCACTCCAGGATTCATGACACACATGTAAAACAGAGAACGTGGACTATTGGCTTCCAATCTCAGTTCTAACATTTACTGGCTATATGATCTTAGGTAAGTTATTCAACCTTTCTGAGCCTCAGTTTCTTCATCTGTCCAGCAGGGAACTTATAAGGTTATTGTAAGGATAAAATTGCCATATCTATGCTTCATACATAGCTTGTTCATGACAGGCCCTCCAAAGTGTTAGCTCTTACTGTTTCTCTACTCTCTGAAACTTTTTTCAATATGTATGCATTTTGACAAGGACTGACTGAAAATGGAAGAAATTTGAATAGCAGGTTATGGTGATAGAGTTGTCATCTTTAATGACATTTTAATATCTGCTCCTATACTTATATATCAAAACTTTTTCTTTTTACACAGGTAAAACTTGTTTATGGCAGAAAATGTACAAATCCAATAAGTAAAAAGAAGAAAAAATATCACTCATAATGTTATAACTTAGAGATACCTACTGCCAAAATGAATGATGAAACCCTGGGTTAAAATCATGGTAAATCATCAAAAACATCAATTGCATATTTATAAAACAGAGAACAGCTATTGATGGAAGGCTGACTTAAAAGGAGGTAAGAAGCGGCTGATATGCTCAGGTAAGTTTTAGGCTACCTGTTTATGGTCGCTAGAGGGTCTTGATGACTCTGTCTCTATCTATGTAGATAACTAAACTTAGGGAGCCATAGTCTAAGGAATCATCATCACCAAGAAAGTCCAGCTCATTCAGTGCAAGCCTTGGCTTCTGGCCCTCTTTCCTGAGAAATCAGGGATCATCCTGGAAGACTACTTTCCTCTACCAATTTGTTCTGTAAAATACTCAATCAGGCTTGTCTTTAGAGCCAGCCTTGCAATGGTCCCTAAGTCATCCTCTGCCCTTCTTACTCCACATTTCTGCCTTGGTGCTCATTAATTCCTCCTGCTGATTTACGAAATAGGAGATTTTGATGCCACACACAGCTAATTTGTTCATGCAACCTCTGGC
The DNA here is from genome assembly GCA_963573385.1 of Cacajao melanocephalus. NCBI lineage: Eukaryota > Metazoa > Chordata > Mammalia > Primates > Pitheciidae > Cacajao > Cacajao melanocephalus. Next base: position 6,899 of record CAUYLG010044387.1, on the reverse strand, counting down.
CTTCTTAGGCCTTATCAGCCTTATTTTTCCTTGTAGTTATATAATATCCTAAATATTAAGATATTATACTTATTTATATTTTTGGTTTTCTACCATCTTTACAACGAGTGCTCCAAACATGGAGGGACTTTCATTTAATTTATTATGTGATATACCTCCAGCACATGGTGCATAGTAGTGCTAAATAAATGTTTGTTGAATGAAAATTTTAAAAATAACTAAACATAATCTTTTGCTATGGTTCTAATGTTTGATTCACCCTCCAAAATTCTTACTAAAAGGTAATCCCCAATGCAGTATTAAGAAGTGAGTTCTTTAGGAGGTGATTAGGCCATGAGGGCTTTGCCCTCAAAGATGGGATTGGTGCCCTCAAGGATGGGAAAGGTCCAGAGGGAACTAGCAAGGCCCTTTTATCCTTCTTTTCCCTGTGCCCTTCTACCATTTAAGGACATCACATTCATCCCCTCAAGAGGAGGCAGCCTTCAAAGCACCATCTTAGTAGAAAGCAACCCTCACCAGATGCTTAACTGCTAGCATCTTGGTCTTAGACTTAACTTCCATAACTCTGAGCAATAAATGTATGCTGTTTGTAAAGTACACAGTCCTTGATATTTTGTTACATTCAGCAGAAGAAATGGACTAAGACAGCTTCCAGTGTGTAAGTATAAAAGTTTATCTAAGATCATGCACTGTTTAGATGACGGGAAATGTTGAGGACAGCCCAATGGGCTTGAAATGGTGGAGGGTGGATATGTGAAAATGAAGACGCAGCACTGTCTAGTGACATGGAATACAAATGTCACATATTCCACAGCATGACTAGGTTATAGCAGGTTGATTTTCACCCAGTAGGGTATGAATAAAATTCTTCACCAAATTCTACAAAATAAAAGAAATGAGTAAGGCCAGACTATTAGCTAGATAGAACTGCCATAATAAAATGATACAGACCGGATGACTTAGGCAACAGAAATGTACTTTCTCACATGTCCTGGAGACTGGAAGTTCATGACCAAGGTGTTGGCAGGTTGGGTTTTCCCAGAGGCCTGTTTGCAGAGACTTGTACGTGGTGCCCTCTTGCTTCCTCTTCATGTGCTCTTTTCTCTGTACATGTTTATCCCTGGTATCTCTCTGTATGTCCTAATCTCCTCTTTTTATAGAAACATTAGTCAAATTGGATTAAGGCCCACCCTAAAAAAACTCCAAAAACAAACTAAAAACTCCTTATTTTAACTTAATTAACTCTTTAAAGGCCCTAACAACAAATACAGGCATAGTCTGAGGTATTAACGGCTACAGCTTCAACAGATGAATTTTGGAAAGATCCACTTCTGTTCACAACATCCAGTTGTCTAATCGTTGGTGGCTCAAGTACTCTACCTAACATGAATATAAAGTTATTTTAGTGAGCTTTTTTTAACCTTAGAGAGTTGTATGATTTTGTTCCCAGAAGGCTGTTTCATAGAGGAATCATTATTGAGCATTTACTGTTTTGTAGTGACTCATGATCTGAATAAATAAAACATATCTTCAAAATGTTAATTTCTCTAAATATCTTATAAATTTGATTGAAAATACTAGGATAAAAATGCAATAATCTCAGAAATGTTAGAAACCATTGGTTATTATCAATATGTAAGAATATTGTCATGTGTAACCAGGCTTCTCTGAAAGTTTTTGAGACATAGACATATAAAAAGATTTTATATGAAGGTGATTAGAGGTCCTTCTCCCAGATCTAATTTCATTTCTTCAAAAATAAAAAGTAGAAGTTAGGTAAGAGTATTTAATGCAAGTAAGTAGCATAGAGTGAAAGTCTCAAAGACAAGATACACAGGGGTTTTGCTACCAAGGATGACAAGTAGAAGAATCCTACATGTGTGGGCTAGAAAAAATTTTTTAATAACATTAGTCATTTATTTTAGATATGAGGAAATGAATTCTTGTAAAGGCAAATTATCTTCTCCAAGAGACAGAATATAAATAGAATCCACACTTACCGACTCTGGCTCCCGTTCTACACTCACTATAGTGAGTATATGTGAAATCCAAGGTGAATGGCTTGGACTTCTCAAAGGCCTTCCTAACCTTGGTGGAATAAAGTTCACAGAATACTGCAAGGGATAAGTTCCACCAACAAAAATCTATGTAGAAAATAGGAGAGCCTAATTGAAGTAGTAGAATCCAGATTCAGGAGACGTTGGAATACCATTTACTGACTATGTGACTCAGGCAAGACACTCAACTTCATTAAACGTAATTGTGTCATCAGAACACTGGGAATAACAATAATTCTTGCCCTATAAGCTTCACTGGGATATTGATGAACAAAAAAGATAACGGACTTACAAACTCCTGGTAAATATTAAAGTGGTATTCAAACACTGTGTGTGATAATCATTGTTATATGCCAAGAATAAGTATGCCAATGAGATCTATCTTTTAAGCAGAGAGTTGACTTGGAAATGTAATCTGGGCTAGATATACTAAGAATGAAAATGTCAGTTTTCTTTACTTTCCTTTAAAAAAATAGTACCAGCTGCATAAACCACCTCAGAGTTCAAGTTTAAAGAATACCTTTGCCATTTTAATTAAAGTGTAACTGGTGGCCTATAATGACAGTTACGACCAAGAAGAGGACCTTCTCACACTAATCCCTGATGTAGAAATTCAGACTAAAGACCTCACAGGGTATAGAAATATGAGTTCCACAGTCCAGAAGATTTGCAACTCAGATAACATTCATTATGCAGTTGGTCCTAAAGATATGAACGAAGTTGGGTCAAACCCAAGATAAATAGAAAGCCTACCACAGGAGGACCCCAGTGAAATTGATTCTTCCATACTAAAAGAAAACTACTGAAAATTTAAGACTTTTAAGGAAGTTTAATATCCCTAAAAAGGAACAGCCCGAATTGAGCATAGTAAGGAATAGTTGCATGGATCTCAGTCCTAGAAGACTTTTAGGTTTCAAAAAAGTACAACTTTGAGAAATAAGAGTCTAGTGCATTAGGATAATTGAGATATATTGAGAATCTATTAAAATCCAAGAGAAGGGAGAAAGTCTGAAGAAATTTCAAAGTCTATGTCATTGAGGTCCAGTAGAGTCTTTCCATGAAAGAGCAAGAGTCCATACTGAGACATGGACAGAGTGTTCAAGAGAAGGAGCAGATGGAGAGAGAAGGGAGAAAGAGAAGAGGGAGAGAGAGAAGAGGGAGAGAGAGAGAGGGAGAGAAAGGAAAAAGATAACGAGCAGAAGAAAGGGAGAGGAGGGAGAAAGAAAAGGTGAGGGAGACAGGAGAGCAAAAGGAAGGAGAGAATGAGCAGATGAAAACTGAGAATGTGCTAAACTGCAATGAAGAAAGAAGAAAATAAGGCTCCCTCCCTTGCCACACACACAAACACTCCTTACTGCCAGAGGCAGCTAGACCCTGAATCTAATGAAGTTTAAGCGTTAGGATCCCTCACTTATTCAAATCCCCTTTTAAACCCCAAGAAAAGGCCTGAGCTCTACACTCTCATAGTCATACGATTTGTTAAATTTGCACTCCTAAGACCTTTTAACCACAGTTAATCAAGACTACTGGCTCTTTCCATTCCCTCTTCCTCTCCAGTCGATGGCACTGAAAGAACCATGCACATTTTAGGATCAAACTAAGAGGAAGATGAGTTAGGAATACTTTTGGTGTGTATTCAATGGGATCCACAGTACAGAAACATTAGGTGCGGGATCAAATTTCACATTGCCATGTGGATACGTTCCATGGTGTCAGCATCGGAAAGGTGTGGCTGCAGGAGGAGAAATGATGTTTAATATGAACAAAGCTAGAAGCTAGCTTTGAAGAAACTCTTCCAAATATTATAACTCATACATGAAAGAAATGTGATAGAGTTTTCCCCAAATCTGACATTCCTAAAGGTTCTCACGATATAACCCATAACAAGTTACAAGGTTGCAGAAACTCTTGTAACTACCAGCAAATTAAAAATTCTCTGACTATTCCAAAGGATAAATGAAAGAATTTTTCTATTATTTTGCATAAATATTACTAGGGTTGCCAGATAAAATACAGCTTACCTGATTAAATTTGAATTTTGCATAAACAGCAAATACATTTTTTTAATTAACTGATTAATTTTAATTAGATATTATAAGTTATAATTATATATATTTATGGAGTACAAAGTGATGCTATGATACATGGATACAATGTGAAATGATTGAACAATCTAATTAACATATCCATCACCTCAAATACCTACTATGTATTCCTACTGTCCAACTGAAACATTGAGTCTTTTAACCAACATTTCCCTGTTCCCCTCACACTCTAGCTTCTGGTAATCATCGTTCTGCTCTCTGCTTCTATGTATTCAATATTTTCAGCTTTCACATATAAGAAAACTTATACTACAACAAATTTTTAGTGTAGTATTCCCAAATACAGCATAGGATATATACTGAAAAATTATTCATTGTTGATCTAAAATTCAAATTGGACTGAACATATGTATTTTTATTTGCTAAATCTGGCAGCTCTATACATTCCAAAATCGTTAGTGTGTGAAAAGATGATCAATGATTCTGTAGCCAGAAAAATATAGGAAACAAAGTATGAGAGAGATTTATCTGACAATTAATGAAACAACCATTATTATTTTTCCAGACTGTTTAATATTTATAGTATTTTGTAGCTTTGTCCTATAATAAATATTCACATTAATACTGAATTTATCTTTTTTTTCCTTGGTAAGGGGGCCCACAAACCTGATCTGCCCCTGCCCCTCCCTCTGCTTCTAAGGATACAAAAATCTATCAGGACTCCCAGAAATAGAATGGAAAAGACAGCCAAAAAGGAATAATGAGCTAATGCTGGCCAAATACATTAAAAGGAGCAAGAAGGTATTTTACAACTATCAGTGAAAAGAAATATTTGAGCATATGTAGAGCCATTAACAAATAAGGAAAGGAGTGAAATTAATAATGACTCTAAAACAGCTGAGATAATGAACTCCTTTTTCAACTTTGTCTTTGGCAAGATAAATAAGGGAATGTAATTTGCAGAAGTAGGAAGTAATGAAGACCTTGTAAAAATAGCTATTAATATATGGTAGGTAAAACACGCTTAGAAAATCAGAATAAATTAGGGTGACTGGGAAATATGTCTCCTGGGGTACAGAGGGGAGCACATAATAAAGTTGCTAAACCATAGACGATTGTTTTTAACAATTGTGAAGGCTAAGAGAAGAAATTAAGAACAAACAGAAGGAAATGGGAAAGTTTAAAGTATAAAAAATGATTCCAGAATTCAAAATGTACATTTGAATTATTTAGTAGCTCAAAGGAAACAGAACACTTATTAAGGAAATCCTATAAAAATGCATTAAACTTCATCAGATTACAAGATTAGATAAGATCCAATTATTTATATGTACAATAAGAAGGATGTCAGATGAAAAGGACATACACTAATAGGATAGGCACATATAGTATTCTAAATCATTCTAAAACATTTTATACTCAAAATTATTTGTAATTGGCTGGATAAGGACTAGAGTTATTTGATTAAAGTCAATGGAGTCATATATAACAATGCTAGAATGTAATGCTGAATTAAAAGTAATGGACTGCCATAGAAGCTGATTGGGTACAAGCTATTCTAATGACCAGAGTCGCAAACTTTCTTACAGAAATTGCCAAAAGGGAGATAAACATGAACTGTAATTGATAACTGTTTCTCACTAGAAACATATTTCAGCATAGGCCACATGAAGTCAAGGAGTCATAGAACAGGAAGGTACTTATTTTAAGACAGGCAAAATACATTTTCATAAGGCAACTGATAAAAATCTATGGAACTGGAACTACAAATCAATGGAGACCTGGTGTAGTCTAGTTTATTCATTTTATAGATGGTAAAGTTAAGGCCCAGAGAAACTAAACAACTTGTCCAGGGTAGCTAGAGGCAAAGCAAGGACTGGAAATCAGATCTCTTTGATTTTTTTTTGTAAATATATATATATATATATATATATATAATTTTTATTGCATTTTAGGTTCTGGGGTAAATGTAAAGAACATGCAGGATTGTTGCATAGGTACACACATGGCAATGTGGTTTGCTGCCTCCATCTCTGTCACCTATATCTTCCTATGTTATCCCTCCCCAACTCCCTACCCCGCACTGTCCCCTACCCCCCACTCTCCCCCTCAGTCTCCCCCACAGACCTCAGTGTGTGATGCTCCCCTCCCTATGTCCATGTGTTCTCATTGTTCAACACCCGCCTATGAGTGAGAACATACGGTGCTTGATTCTCTGTTCCTGTGTCAGTTTGCCAAGAATGGTGGTTTCCAGGTTCATCCATATCCCTACAAAGAAGACGAACTCATCAGTCTTTGTGGCTGCATAGTATTCCATGGTATATATGAGCCACATTTTCCCTCTCCAGTCTATCATCGATGGGCATTTGGGTTGGTTCAAGTCTTTACTATTGTAAACAGTGCTGTAATGAACATTTGTGTGCATGTGTCCTTATAATAGAATGGTTTATAATCCTTTGGATATATACCCAGTAATGGGATTGCTGGTTCAAATGGAATTTCTATTTCTAGGTCCTTGAGGAATCGCCACGCTGTCTTCCACAATGGTTGAACTAATTTACACTCCTACCAACAGTGTAAAAGTGTTCCTATTTCTCCATATCTTCTCCAGCATCTATTGTCTTCAGATTTTTTAATGATCACCATTCTAACTGGTGTGAGATGGTATCTCAATGTGGTTTTGATTTGCATTTCTCTAATGACCAGTGATGATGAGCATTTTTTTCATATGTTTGTTGGCCTCATATATGTCTTCTTTTGAAAAGTGTCTGTTCATGTCCTTCACCTACTTTTGAAT